>OZ024914.1:25850845-25853345 GCA_964017125.1 Flabesymbios commensalis
ACATATTTTGTAATATAAATGATCAATTGCTGTGTAGTATTTTTCATTTAAATATTAACTTTTAATTGAAATGATGGCTCATTTATAACATATCCACGACCACTTATTAACACTCCCGCAGAACATTACTATAATGCACACTTATGTATTCCAAACGTAGTCACCGTTCGTAAAATACCTACCTACTGGCTGGTAACAGAGGGAACCCTGTAAATTTATCTAAAATACTATCTCTCAACCATTCTGGAAGCCATTGCAGGGGAAGAAACATGTAGTTGGCATCGTAGCCCAC
Source organism: Flabesymbios commensalis (assembly GCA_964017125.1). Classification (NCBI taxonomy): domain Eukaryota; kingdom Metazoa; phylum Annelida; class Polychaeta; order Terebellida; family Flabelligeridae; genus Flabesymbios; species Flabesymbios commensalis. Next base: position 25,851,138 of record OZ024914.1, read on the forward strand.
TCCATAACGTGCTCGTGGATGAGTAGCCAGAACAGCGTGCTCGTACGCATCGACCACCATGTGTAAGCGTGGAGACTGGAATAGTGGATTAATATCTGACAGCATCTTCAGAACTGTTAAAAATAACGAAACGGTGATGAAAAACAATGTTGGCACAGACAACGGCGATGATGATAGATCACAGAAAATTATTAGAAATCAGCACAGTAAATATACTGACATTGTGTTATAATTACTATAATACAGATTTAAATCATCAACTAAAAATTATATTTCGTTTCGTGTGGTGGGTTCCCTTCTTACTTTAAAAATGTGACAACATGGTTCGGCACATTTAAGCGATACTGAACTGGTGATGAATTAAATAGTATAAAATAATACTAATACGGCAGGCCAAACCCTTGATCTTATAGCTGGTAAATTACAAGCCCACATTATATATTGATGCTTACGCTTGTATTGTCTTCCTCCATTCATCAGCACCCCCTACCCCATCAAAACACCATGTGAGTGGCCCTGATTAGTTACACTATAGAATATGTTCTAGTATGAATATTGATGAGTTTTGATTTTATTTCTAGCTCACAGCCAGCCAATATGGAGATATTTAAGACAAAGTGGTGACCTTGGCATTGTAAGCAGCACGGTCAGACCAGATGGTTAAAACACGTGAAATTGTCTTGAAAATAACATAACTTCAGTCAAGTCTTGAAGGGAGCTGGTGGTCATGGGTAGGGGGAGTCGTTATCTATTCTAAAATACTGCCAATCATATTGTGTACGCATTCTCTCATTATTTGTATAGCGAGCCTGTATAGCCTATAGCTGACCTAACATTAAAACCACACCAGATGAACGTCTACTTATCTCTAGGATGTCGTTTTAATGTTGTTTAGCAAAGAAAATCAGATCAACGTCTCCTGTTTACTGGTAAAGTAATAACCCAACAGACACAAGACGTTAATTTAATGTTGTTTCTACGACGCTGGACGAACGTTAACCCAACATTGATTCCAGGGGCCCATCCCACGAACCATCTTAAAATTAAGATCATCTTATGATCTTAACTCATCTAATGCAAATAACAGAAAGTTAAGATGATCTTAATTTTAAGATGGTAGGCCTAATTAGTGGGATGGGCCCCTGTTCTTGTGTCTGCTGGGAGGACATAAACCTACATTCGAGGCGATAATCCTCTCCGTAGTCTCGTTTGACGTCATCAGGGAGCACCTGCCATATTTGGTCGTTTCTGCCCGTCAGATTTTGAGGACTTCCCAGTCCAGTGGCGAATGCACCAGGCTCAATAATGTGAACACTCACATTGAATTGTCTCATCTCCACCCTGATCAAAAACAATAATTACCGTACCGGTATTTTTTATAATTATGTAGGCTACTACACTATAGATAATGTGAGGTCACCTAAGTAGCTGGTCAACAAGTGTACCCCATGTCTAAAAAAGTTGGGATTTTATATAATAAATTAACTGAAATGTATTCGTCTAACAATTTAATTACTGAGCTGTATAATACAATTCAAAAAAAATCCAATTATTCTACATTTGCATGGTCCAAATCGGTGAATAAAAATAAGAATATGCGAATGTGTATAACATAACTCTTAGGAACTTAAATGAGTGCTATGGAAGTAGTATTCGGCTTCGTCGGCCCGTACTCTTAGGCAAACAAGATTAGTAACTTAGCACACACGACAAGGATGTGTGTGTGTATAAAACAACTTCTTATCAATCAACCAACGTTACTCTGAACCAATTGTAGATTGCTCTGATGCATCTAACTCCTCTGATCAACCGTTCAGAATAGCATCTTTATAAACACGCGCTGATTCACGAATAGTTGTTCTCTTTCATTATATGTAAACATTTTTAAAATTACTTGTTTCTTTGAGAATTCTAAAACGTTTGTTTGATAAAAAATTACTAATACAATGAATGATAATAAGAATTTGTAGTATTTCCTAGCCAATTTCTAACAATAATTAAAGGATGCGATGTTGAACCAAAAAGTGTGATGGTCTTATTTTCTATGAATAAAAACCAGAGATGATTTTTTTTTACATCAAATTATAAATTTGAAAAAGTAACATACCTTAAATAATTACGTAAGATTTAAGTTGCCACTACTTACCTGAGACCTTCCGAATATCCTTCAATGGCAAACTTAGATGCTGAATAAATGGAGTAGCCAGG
>OZ024914.1:25858345-25881931 GCA_964017125.1 Flabesymbios commensalis
TAGCAGTTTGCAAGGGGAGCCGTTCAGCTGAACAAAAAATCGTGTCAACAAAACGCTGCCTAAAATCTTTTTGTAAATCATGAAATATCTACCAATATTCACATATCTTTTTCTAGGTGGATTTATAATTCACTCAGACATTATTTCTGCGAGGAAATTTTCTGACAGAGATGTACAATATTATCGGTACAATAACAAATACTTTTTTATACCGTTGCGGCGCTGGCTTTGTCGACTCTGTGACGTTGTTTATCTGGGCGATAATAAGATGATTTGAAGATAATAAGCCAGATAATACACTAACAGTAGCCTACTAAACTGAATTCTAGTCTATATTTGGAGAAGAAAAATAATTAACATATTTATATGAAATAGGCTACAGTGTTTTGTATAGGATTCAGAAGGGGCATGGCTTGATTTGATTTGATTTATTTCAGTAAACAGTAGACCTAAGGCTAAGCCTTACTAAGGCTAAGCCCTACAAGACAAGTAACAAGTTCAAGTACAAAGCTTCATCATACATGTATAGGGCCTATACTCGTCGTCAAATTAACCAGGATCGCATGATTTTCGGCGATTTCTCCGTCAATTCTGAACCGATTTTCTTGAAAATTTGCAAAGGCCATTTTCTATTTAAATCCTAACAGCGGTAAAAATTTCGCAAAATTATATTTAATATTTCAAAAGTTAGACCATTTGACATATAATAAAATTCTAGAATTAGTTTGATGGGTTTATAGAGGGACATCGTAATTTCAATTTATTACATGTCAAATGGTCTAACTTTTGAAATACGATATATAATTTCACGAAATTTCCAGGGATATTAGGATTCTGTTGAAAATCGGTTGACAATTGACTGAGAAATCGACGAAAAACATGCGATCCTGGTTGATCACCTTTAAAATGTTTAATGTGACTTTGGGTATAAGCATGACCTTCTTTACCTTCTGGCAAGAACATTTTTGTGGTACTTGGACCGCCCCCCCTTCCCACCAATTTATCACTTGTCTGACTTGACACTGACATGCGTTTTCTGTTGAGACAGTCTCTGAAATTTAAAGTGCTGCAAATTGAAGCTATTACTCACGGGCCACTGTTTGTAATTTTGTATTTGCCTCCCCCCCCACCCAAAATCGGTTGCCCCGGGCAACTGTTAGTGTTGAGCCCTGGATGTGACTATAAGTTGTGGCTAGCAACAGTGACTGAAACAGGTTTAAGGACGTCAAAGCTAACTTTACTCTAAACTAATGAGCTTCCGTACGAATGTACATGATGTATGCTAGCACTTTATACTACAGTGAGAGCAACGAAGCCACCAGTTGGCAACCACTCGTCTGGTCAGACCTCTGGTTAAGGTTTGAGAGCTCGTCGCAAAGGCAATTTTTTAGAGCATATAAGTCAATTTATCATATAGGGTACTTTTTAAATAATTTCGCGCAAAAATGAATGGGCCGCGGCCCCTCTGGATCCAAGCCTGAGAGTCATAAGCTATATATTCATCATGAAACAGCCCTATTAACCTTTATAATACCTTTTTTCTGAATTTTCCACTATCTTCAAATGATCGCTACTTTTTTGTTACTTTATTTGTTGCCCATTTAAGAAATTTTGAAATATATATAAGCTTAATAATAAATTGTTTAAGCAATTATACAATTCCCCATAAAAGCCACCAATTGGTAAACTAAAATGAGATGCACCACAATGAACCTATAGTAGGCTCTCACCTTCCGGTCAGATCACCAATGCGGTCAGATCGTCATTTCGGCCGATTTTTTTCGGCCGGAATTCGTTCTCAGTCAAAGCCATATCAAAGGCGATCATCAATGCGGTCAGACCACCATTCCGGCTACTGTCAAATTTTTGTGGCAAAATGGCAAGTTCACTCTCGTCATCGCGGTCAAATGAGTATATTCAATATATCGTTATGACGATTTTGAGAGGAGATTTTTATATTGAAAAACTGTCACCTATGTTTTCCACACATGTACAATGCGTACATTACAAACATGGTAAATAACTTCATTATCATTTGGTGATGATAACATCAAATCACACATTACTATATATAGAAAATAAAATAAAATGATCTACATTGAAATATACGATAGATCCGTTAGTTATGTAGAAGTTGAAGGGGTAATTGTTTGTTGATAAAGCGTCCCGCTACTTCTGGCCATACACTGTCTGCCTGCTGTAGTAACTTTTTTATTTCATGCTTCTATCAGCTTGTATCATCAATAAGCATAATTAAACAAGGTAACTAATGCAAGCACAATAGAATTTCAAAAATAGATTTTTGACAATGTGGTATTAACCGACAAATAATGCAATAGTGATTATTTTTTAATTTATTTGTTATTTAAAAAAAATTCTCTGCGTTAGTTAGGCCTGAAAAGAAGTTTAAGGGTTAATTGTTTGTTGATAAAGCGTCCCGGTACTTATGGACATACACTGTCTGCGTGCTGTAGTAACTATTTTATTTCAAGCGTTAATTATTCGGTATCGTCAATAAGCATAATTAAACATGTTAGATAATAAAAGCACAACACAATTTCAAACATAAACAAGGTGTTTTTAACCGACAATTAATGTAATAGTGATTATTTTCAAAATTATATGTTATTTTAGGAAGCTGACTGCGTTAGGTGGGTAGCAGATTATTTCTTGATAAAGCTAATCGCTACAGCAAAGTGTTCATGCAGTGCTAAGGTAATGATGGACCGTCATCGGAGACGGTTGGCCAACATTAAACCAGCATTGGTTCAACCGCCAGTGATACTGAAGACGGTCTTAAATAATAATTAAAGACGTGGGAATGTCGTAATTGTACAACTCGAAACAAACTGTGCATTTATTAGATTTCTATATTGATTTAACAATTCACCAAATTTTATGTAATGATCCTTACATGTTAAGTTTTATTACAAATAATAGAGTATAATTGTTTCATAGCGGGACTCTGCGTTGAGACCTGTCGGCAGTGAGATGACACGTATTAACACCTAACTCTAGTACAAACACTTTAAACAATGCGAATAAGTAGACAATGTGGCAGTTAGTTTCTTATCGGGACAATTCTTTGACCTTGCATTCCTATTTACCGCTCATAATTAGCTCTATAACCTGGAGTCAATCTTAACTCCACGAACATGACATCTCAACTCGGAGTAGCTGCTCCATCATGGTGACAAATAAACATTGTGAAGCCATGAACTGGGCTCACGGGCCGATATAATAATACTCTTTTCAAAATAAGAAATCATTCAATCATCAATTTTTATGCTACACAACAACACTTTAATCATGTCTGTGCGTAAGCGTAGGGGCCTACAGAACTTACCCTAAGTGATAAAGTGAGACTTTCAAAGCTAGTGCTTTCAAATCTCATTGTCAACTTGCTGTACCTGAGTCTGATGATGATGATACAAGTGACAGTCTGCCAGTGATTAAAAATACTCATTTCATGAGACTATGGCAGCGGTTTCAGTCCTCAAAGACTTTACAGTAGACCGTTGCCTAGATGACATTCTATGTTCAATATTGAGGATTAATTACAAGATTCTCCTGTGAAAAACAAATTCACTTTTCAACAATCTTCCATCAGTTCATTTTTCCAACTGCAGTTAGCTGTTCTGTGACATTCATTTAAAAAAAATAAAATGATTAAAATATTTTTTTAAATTAATTGTGCATAATTATATAATTAATTTTAACTTTGCAATCAATAAAAACACTGCTTTTCTAAACAGCTGCAATAAGCTTTCAACATATTTACTTTTGTTATTTTTTATTCCTTTATTTGGAGCAGATATACATAATTGATTTGATATCAAATAGCAGGACGCCACATGGTATTTATTGCCCGATCACTAATGCGGTCGGACCGCCATTACGGTAAAAAAATTCTGGCCGTACTTGACCGCATTGGCGGGAGCTTTGTATTTCATGCGACTTATTGACGTAAAATGTTCAATATATTTTTAAAATGTACTTGTAGTCCTGTTAAACATAGGCTATTGGCACAGACCTTTTAAAAAAAATAACTTACACTCCTTTTTAAAAAAATAACTTACACACTTCTAAAACAGATGTCTGCTGATAGAAGATTCACTTGTAAAAATAATTCATTTAAGGGAATTCATGTTCAACTGACCTCCTATAACAGGTTTTCCCTCATGAGCGTGTAACTGTCCATAGCTCTACTGAATCTGAATTCTTGGGAAATCAGGGTATTGGGATGATTGCTAGTAGTTAGTACTTTTTGCCCCCATCTGGGGAGGGTCATCAGGGATCTGTTCCGTCTGTTGGATGCTGTGTACGGCATTGTACGGAAGCACTAGTCTACGGCAATCATCCAAGGGCAGCTGCAGCCTCCTCATATCTGGCTATAATCTTCGGGCGGATTGCCTGTGGCGTACCCTGGTTCCTCCGCTCAACAGCGGAGCCAATGCAGCACCCGCATCAGTGTTGTCGCTGATGTAGGCCGTGGTAGCCTTTAATAACCGGCAATAGTGTGTTTGACATTAGGTCTCTCACGTGGGATGAATGGAGTTACACAGAGGGAGTGATCCTTCCTATTGTTACTCTGGAGACTATCTGACCCGAGGATAGCGGTGCTGCGCGAAATGCCACAAGAGTTTCATCATTAAATTGTACAGCGAAACTCAAGTCTCCGGCCGTCTGGGCATGTCTGGAGGTATATCCCCTAGACATGCCCAGAACCCCTTATCGGGCGAGCAAAGGAAAACGCTCTCAATAACCCACCATGCCCTATCACCCCCACCCTCACATCATCATCTGTACATCATTCATCTCATCAATTGACTACAACGTTTTTATCGTATTATAATGTCACCTAAATTACCATTATGTGTTGAAAAGTGACGTAAAGCAATAATTTACTCCTACTACTACAAAAAACCATCTGCTTCAGGCGAAACCATGTAGGCCTATGTATATACTGTTACCTTTTAGAAAAATAGATTCGATAACGGTTCATACGTACAGCCAGAGCGGTTAATAACAATAACTGCTATGTTTTTTGTTTACAAGTTTACACCCCTCAGCCCCACCCCCACCTCTCCTCCCCCAATAATTATCAAACTTGATCGAGTTGGAATTGTAACCAATGGAAAAAAATACAGCAATCAAGAGTGTATCGTGCTTGCAAGACATGTCGTAAAAAAGAAAAGACTGGGGTGACCCCAATAATTATAGACCAGCCATCATCTTCAACCTTGATCGAGCTGTGGAGGAATGACCCAGCTACACGTTCAGAGCAATATGTAGGCCTATAGGTTTAATATTAAGGAGTGTATCATGGTTACAAAAATGTATGGTTTTAATTAATGGGGCCGTGGTGTCCCCGCTACGGGGGAGTTAGACCCATGAAATTGTAGAGCAATCGGTTTTATATTAAGGAGTGTATCGTGCTTACAAGAAATTTAAATGGTAAAAAAATACGGCTGTGGTGATTCCAACTATTATGGAACAGCCCTCATGCTTGAACTTGACCGAGAAATTGGTTTGATAATAAGGAGTGCATTGTGCTTCCAAGAAATAGATATTTTTTTAAACGACTGTGGCTATCCCAATTATCATGGAACCGCTATCATCTTCGCACTTGACAGAGCTATGGGGGTTAAACCCATGTGTGATTATTCTTAGTCTCGCGTTCTGGGCGAGAATGCGAGTTTGCGAGAATAATTTTTTGTTAGCATTTATTGACTTTTTAGCAATTTTCATGGCTTAACCTTTGTCCTGCTATGACCGCCAACTATATCTAGTCTCAAGGCCTAACCCTTGTCTTGATATGGTCGCCAACCATATCCCGTCTCAAAGCCTAACCCTTGTATTGCTAGGGCCGCCGACCATATCCCGTCTCAAAGCCTAACCCTTGGCCTGCTAAGGCCGCCAACCATATCCAGTCTCAAGGCCTAACCCTTGTCTTGCTAGGGCCGCCAACCATATCCAGTCTGAAAGCCCAACCCTTGTCTTGCTATGGTCGCCAACCGTATACTGTCTCAAAAGCCTAACCCTTCTCCTGCTAGGGCCGCCAACCATATCCAGTCTCAAGAGCTAACCCTTGTCTTGCTAGGGCCGCCGACCATATCTCGTCTCAAGGGCTAACCCTAATGTCTTGCTAGGGCCGCCGACCATATCTCGTCTCATGGGCTAACCCTTGTCCTGCTAGGACCGCCAACCCTTTCCCGTCTGAAGGGCTTAACCCTTGTCCTGCTGTGGTCGCCAACCATACCCCTTCTCAAAGCCTAACCCTTGTTCTGCTAGAGCCGCCAACCATATCCCGTCTCAAGGCCTAACCCTTGTCCTGCTAGGGCCGCCATCTCTTTCCCGTCTGAATGGCTTAACCCTTGTCCTGCTAGGGCCGCCAACAATATACCGTCTTAAGGCCTAACCCTTGTCCTGCTAGGGCCGCCAACCATATACCGTCTTAAGGCCTAACCCTTGTCCTGCTAGGGCCGCCAACCATATACTGTCTTAAGGCCTAACCCTTGTCCTGCTAGGGCTGCCAACCATATCTCGTCTCAAGGCCTAACCCTTGTCCTGCTAGGGCTGCCAACCAAATACCGTCTTAAGGCCTAACCCTTGTCCTGCTAGGGCCGCCAACCATATCCCCTCTCAAGGGCTAACCCTTGTCTTGCTAGGGACGCTGACCATATCCCGTCTCAAAGGCCTAACCCTTCTCCTGCTAGGGCCGCCAACCATATCCCGTCTCAAGGGCTAACCCTTTTCTTGCTAGGGCCGCCAACCATATCCAGTCTCAAGGCCTAACCCTTTTCTTGCTATGGTAGCCAACCATATACAGTCTCAAAGCCTAACCCTTGTCTTGCTAGGGCCGCCAACCATATCTCGTCTCAAGGGCTGACCCTTGTCCTGCTATGGTCGCCAACCATATACTATATATAATGTCACTTAAAACACCTTTTGTGCCGAAAAGTGACGTAAAGCAATGATTTACTACTACTACTTGGGAAATCCAGCACAAGTGTTCTTAAAATTGTCTAAGAATGTCTTGTTCTTTGTTTTCTCAGGGAGCGTGTGATGAAAATGTTTTATCATGCTTATGATGGCTATTTAAATTATGCATATCCACTGGATGAACTTCAACCTATCAGCTGCAGTGGACATGACACATGGGGGAGGTATTTATATTTCACTAAATTCAAATTTTATTACTGTATATACCTGGTATATATAATAATTTGAGCCCTTCCAGTGCGGGGATCGTCTTTATACGTCAAAATCTGACGTCTGTAGACGTCAGATTCTGATGTATAAATAAGATCCCCGCACTGAAAGAATCAAAATATTTCTAATAGATATAGACCCATAACATAGGTATTCAAATGAAGCGAAAAGAGATAACTAAGACATTTATGATGATTTTAAATTGAAAGAATGTATTTGGTCGCCATCGTTTATACAAAAATCATTCCGCTTTGTAAGGGTTGAGCACCTTTTCAAAAATCTGTATCGTTCCACAATCGTATAACATCCTTAACCCTTGTGTTGCTGAATTGTTTTTCTCTAATTTTCATTCATTTGAAGCTGGAATTACGAACGCAATTTTCAGCTTCCTTTTCAAAAATCTGTATCGTTCCACAATCGTATAACATCCTTAACCCTTGTGTTGCTGAATTCTTTTTCTCTATTTTTCATTCATTTAAAGCTGGAATTACGAACGCAATTTCCAGCTTTACATGGCGATCAATATGTCTATTTATGAAACATAGTCATCTAGAAAATGTAATTCTTTGATCAACTGAGCATCTATCACAAATTATTTTATGGATTTAAATGACATTTTATTTGGTGTTAAACATGCATGAAACTATATATATACGGTTTCCGCAGCACAAGGGTTAAATATGTCAACATAATCTTTTTTTAATTGTGGCTGGATGCATTTTACTTTTATTTTGTAGTTATTCATTAACACTGGTTGATGCCTTGGATACTTTGGCTGTGATGGGGAATTATACAGAATTCAGACGTGTTGCTGAGCTTGTTATAACCACAATGGACAGTGAAAGAGACATCAATGTATCAGTTTTTGAAACTAATATTCGCAGTAAGTCATATGTGATTAACGTAATTTTCCTAATATAAGCTATGATAATATCTAACCCTCCATGACAATAATTTACATGTGCAATATATTAAACAGTATCATGCAGTTGTAGGCCAAAATCATGAAAATAGGCAGCATGCGTATACATATCATAGTTTAAAAATAAATGTTAATAGTTCCATAACAAATCTTCATCTCCACATTGAATCACAATATAAATGCCAAAATAGTCAGGATTTGATTTAATTTTATTGGTTGTCATTTACTACAAATGTTTTCATGGGAATCACATACCAGTATATTAATATTCTGAATGTAATCATAATTATTGTGGTACATGTAGTAGAAATATACACGTAGTAGTATTATAATTGTTGTCAATTTACTATTTGATATAATAATAATACAGTCATTGAAACACAAGTGATTCCCTAAGGCAATTTACTAGTAAATCACACCATACAAATGTTACTTGCTGAATAGTTTGTTCAGATATATCAGAGCTTGTATTATCATAGCAAAGGTCACAGTAATAGTTGTCAAATTCAAAACTGATGTGTTTCTTTTCTTGTCTGTTTTGTGTCAGTTGTTGGAGGACTGATATCTGCACACTTAATGTCACGGCGAGCAGGTATGATCGTGGAGGACGGCTGGCCATGTTCAGGACCGCTTCTGAATATTGCTGAGAGAATTGCAAGGAAACTGTTGCCAGGTAGTGATGTCTTCTTGATCAATACTATTGTTGTTTACCATTTCACTTTAACCCTTACAGTGCGGGGATCGACTTTCGTCTGTAGATTAAAGTCAATCCCTGCACTGTAAGACTAAAAATATTTGTAATGGTTGTAGACCAATAACATAGGTATTCAAATGACTGAAAAAGAGCTGACTGAGACATTTATGCTGATTTCAAATTGAAAAAACCCCACTTTGTTTTCCAAAGTTTTTATTAAAAAATACAGCGCTTTAAGGGTTAATTTGAAGCTTAAAATACCCCTTAAAGCACTAAGTTATAGAATTTTTAAAAATCCAACAATACCCACATCTGCAGTGGGTAAAACTTACTTTCATATATCTACAATTGGAATTATATTCTATGTCAATCTAGCAACTTCAATGCCACTTTCGTGTCCAAATTTTCTTGTTTGACCGACAAATAAAAAGGCTAAAAATGGCTATAGACGTGATTAGCACTTCAAGGGTTAACCCTTTGCCTGCTAACCACGACAATAGTCGTTTTTATCTGTTTTATTAGCTGATTAAATTACTGTTATTGGGAATGAAATTATCATTTAAACATCAAGATTTGTAATTGTTTAGTTTCAAATTCAACAAATATGTGTAATTTTCAACCACTTGAGGTTGTGGATCGCGGTAGCGAGACACAACCTCAAGTAGTTGAAAATTTAAATAAATCAACTTAGCAGTTTACGGGTTAAGTGTCATCAGATACAGAAGCGATAATACCTTTTAACATATTTTTTTATGTATTACAAAAACACTTTGTATGATAGTGATTTTAAGCTCCACTGAAATGTTATTTTTATTTGATAGCTTTTGAAACAAGTACTGGTATGCCTTATGGGACTGTGAACCTGTTGTATGGTGTACCGAAAGGGGAGACCCCTGTCACATGCACAGCTGGTGTTGGCACTTTCATTGTTGAGTTTGGGGCTTTATCTAAACTAACAGGTGACCCTATCTTTCAAAGGGTTGCTTTGAGAGCACTTGATGCCTTATGGAAGAGTCGCTCCGAAATCAATTTGGTAATATTCTTTCTTTCTTTGCAACGTTTTGTCAGACTATTTGTTACATGAAGAACAATTTTTTAATGCCATTCATCATTATTTTGTTACTTTGCTTATTTGTTCTGTAGGCCTACTGTGTGGCAAAACATATATAAAGGGATATCTATTCTTATTCTTATAAAAGTACAAACACTGTGAAAAATACTAAATTTATTTAATATATTTAATCTCTTACATTAAAATCTATAATTTTTCAGTTGAACCTTTCCCAATACAAAATATGACAACTTCAAATTATTTAAAAAATGATATAGATTTTTATAGTAATTCTGCTTCAGTGCACATTATGATTATAGTTGAAAGCAAATCCTATTCACAGTTATACATATGTATTGCCCTAATTGATATATATATATATATGAACATTTGTAGGTGTGTTGCTGGTTGCTTGATTATTTGATTAAACCCAGTCCTGCGAAATTATTTGTTTCTATTTTTTTTTTTGTTTGAAGCTTGAATTGCACTTTTTCAGCTGAAAATAGAAACAAATATTTATTTTATATTTTTAGTATTTATATTATATTCATTATATTTATGAATTATAGGCGTCTCCTTAATGAAAATAGCCTTAGAATCACTTGAGATCAGATGCAATATAAATGCCTTAAATTTTCTCAAACTATTTTATCTTAAAGTTTTAAAGCCCCCTACAACTGGGAAGGGGATTTGTTGAAGCCTTGTGTATTTTTATAATAATAAAGAACATAGTACTATTTTTTATGTCTGCAGGTAGGCAACCATATAGATGTGACAAAAGGCAAATGGACAGCTGTTGATTCTGGAATTGGTGCGGGTGTCGATTCTTATTTTGAATATTTGATCAAAGGTGCTGTCATGCTTCAAATGCCTGAATTGATGAGCATGTTTCAAGGCAAGTGATTTTTCTTGTTGTCACTGCATTGGCAACTTTATATGATAAAATACATAACATGTTTATATATTTTCCTGTGGTTTGAAAGTGTAGCTTTATACTTGTCAATATTAGCTTGTCAATATATCAAAGTTGAGAAACCCTGCAACGTTTTTATTTATACAGATAGTCAGAAAATTTCAGGAATCGAGATTTTTCGCTGTCATTTACAATTTCACTGTACATAAGGATATTATACATGTATTGTGAAAATAAACAGCCACTTTGGTGAAGCAGTTAACATGATTAATGCTCTGGTTTTATTTTTATACAGAATATTTTACAAGTATTGAGAAATACCTGAAACGGGAGGACTGGTATATGTGGGGCAATATGCAGAAAGGATCTGTAACATTACCCGTTTTTCAGAGTCTTGAAGCATTCTGGCCTGGAGCTCTTGTATGTATGCTTATACTTCTGTATGACGAATTTATCACCAATTATATTATATTATTAATGATCATTTAAGCCACTCTCTATAATGGTTATTAGTAGAGCTTCAGCTCTACTCTTCTGATATTGCGAGTCTGAGTGGTTTTGTGTATGATTAATTTCACGACAATAACTTTAAATTTGTCGAATTGAGAACATATCTAACTCCATGTGTGTGTTAAGAATAACTTTTTTTGTTGCACCACGAAGCCGCATTTTGAGATTTGGGCTTGAATGGTCCGATGAACGCTGATATAAATGACGCATCAAATCCTATATCTAATAAAATGTCAGCCATGTACAGGCATACAGTTGGGTGACATCACGCGTGACCCTAGCAATACACTTTAGCATGCCTTTGCCAGCACAGCTATACCAATCTGACAGTACTGTATACGACACGTGACCTACTATGATCCAATGGTGTTTAAATGTTGGCCCGCCGTGTCCGACGTCGGCCGACATTAAAACAACATTGCGTCAATGTCTCGTGTTTGCTGGGAACAGCACCTGGCATTAATAGTAGGCCTAATACGGCAACGCTGACCAAATGTTGGGCCAGCGTCGTAGATGGTGTGCCAGCATTGAAACAACACTGGCTCCATGTGATTGTCCAGCGTTGTGCGTGTTTGCCAGGTCAGTCTGTCCCCCCCCCCCAGTAAACACAAGACAGTGAACCAATGCTGGTTCAATGTTGGGCCACCGTCTGCGACGCTGGCCCAACATTCAATCAGCATCTCGTGTTTGCTGGGCCAGAGGCATACGCAACAACACTCAAACACTTTGAATCAATGTTGGTTCAACGTTTGTTCACTATCTACGACGTTGGACAACGTTAATCCAATATAATATGCCTATTGGCCAATCAAACATTCACCAGATGTGGCATTAATGTTGGGTGAGCTTCATAGACGATGCTCTAACATTAAACCAGCAACAAAAACTTTAAACACACCCCTCAGGCAATGCATAGCCTAATTCTGCTATGCTTAATACATCTCATATGCGGAGCCCCAGAAGTGATATTTAAATCAGGCTATTATTGTTTTAAACTCAATATCAAGTTAAAAAATCACTAATTATATTGATAACTTTGCAATCTCAATATATCTAGGCTTTTCGAGTTGTGAGTTCTATAGTGAGTTGTGATAGGCCTATTGAGTTTAAAAAAAATAAAATTGCAAATATTTCCTTCACACATAAAACATAATTAAAACAGAGTAGTAAATTAAAAATAGTCATTGACATGAATAAATTAGGGCCCAAAGTTACACATAAATCACGATGGAAACTGATTGTCAAGGGCATATGCCTGATAGAATATGCCTATTAAAATCCTTGTTGGACTGAGATGGTCGGGCTAACGGTCTAATTTTCGAGAAGAAGACAACCAAAGTAGGTTTACAAAAATGACATAAAATAAATCGGGCTTTAGGCCACCTTTGTGCACATATAGGCTAAACTGGGTCAGGAGAACCTCCTGAGGATGGTGAGATGATTGAGATGACACTGTCCTCCAGACACAGGATTCGAAATTCGAGCCCTGGCGGTCTGAGGCCGAGCACGCTACCTCTCGGTCACGGAGCCTCCCCACAATACTGACTTTCACACGTGGATGGGGAAGAAACATTTTTGTTTCTTTCAAACCGCCGAGGCCAGGAACCGAACCCCGAACTCTGGCGTGAACGGCAGCGGTGCTAACCACTACCCTAGGGCCCCCGCCCAGTAGGTTTACACAACATGTGGTGCCAAGGCGCAGAAAACAAGAGAGACCCCCCCAGGTCTATTTAATGTTGTCCTGCAGTCTCACACTGTTATTACGCTGACCTATCATTAAATCAACATTCGCTCAACAACTGTGGCAGTCTCCTGACTCTGTTATTTTAATTCTGAATACACTGCCATCACATCTGAGCAAATAGCAGTAGGCCTACTAGCATGCAATGTGCCTAGGCTACTAGCATGCAGTACCTTCCCTTACCTGTCATTGGCTGGGGTATGCCTAGTAACATATATGCCTACACCACTCAAACTGTCAGGTTAATATAAACAGTTTATGGTAAATAGATTGGCTTTGAATAATGAACTGCACCACAGTCCCAGCCCAGGGTCACACAGGGAGTAGCCTGAGCGGTCTATTTCCATTAGGGTAGGCCTACCCGATTATCCCTAATAAACCGGATATACTAATAAACACAGTTGGGGGCAAATTTATCAGGAGTGGGTATGCCTAGTAACATATATGCCTACACCACTCAAACTGTCAGGTTAAAATAAACAGTTTATGTTAAATAGATTGGCTTTGAATAATGAACTGCACCACAGTCCCAGCCCAGGGTCACACAGGGAGTAGCCTGAGCGGCCTATTTCTATTAGGGTATGCCTACCCGATTATCCCTCATAAACCGGATATACTAATAAACACAGTTGGGGGCGTATTTATCAGGAGTTTATTATGTGCACTGAAATCAGTGTCTATCAATACAGTTGATAAAAAAATAGATGTGACAGATCAAGGCTGACCCTGTACACGCTATGGCTCGTTTCGCCGGGAATTCACAGCATTACACATGCAACGCATGACCACCAGCCATCCACCCTCCCTCCCCGACTAAACATTGAAAACAACATTGAGCTGACGACAGTCAGACACGAGATACAGCATAGCTACTGTCGGATTCAACACCTCATTTAGACCAATATATTTGTTGCTTAATTGTGAAACAGTTGCATCTTAGCTTTCCTTAAAACAATGACCCTGAAGCCCGGCACAAGCTCTACTTCAGTGCCGTCAGGCTCTAGTATGTTAACCTGAAGCTAAATTGTGAACTTGTTTTTCAGTACATGTATTACTATTAACCCTATACTTACCGCAATTCCAGCATCACATTGAATGAAAATTTACAATTTTTGTATCTACCCCATTGCTCTTCAGTGACAAGTGACTATGTAATATCTGGCACAGTCACCAAAAAATAAAATTTTAAACAATGAAGAATTTGATTATTTAAATGAATTTTGCATTTGCATGATTTGTTTTTTTTAGAGCATAATCGGTGAAATAGACAAGGCCATGAAGACTATCCACAATTATCATCAAGTTTGGAAACAATATGGTTTTACACCTGAATTTTACAATATTCCTAAATCTGAAGTTACAGCAGGCAGAGAGGGTTATCCACTCAGACCAGGTGAGGTGTCATCTAATTATTGCCCTATCCATCATCTAACCCTTTGCATGCTGATCACGCCTATAGTCGTTTTAATTCCATTTTATTAAATAAATAAATCACTGTTATTGGGAACGGAATGAGTGTTTAATCATCAATATTTGCAAATGTTTGGTGTCAAATTAAACAGATATTAGTAATTTTCAGCTACTTGAAGTTGTGGATCGCGGTAGCGAGACACAACTTCAAGTGGCTGAAAATTTAAATTATTCAATTTAGCATGATAAGGGTTTAGCGGAATAATGCCACATACAGAGGTTCTGAGATTTCATGGAATCTTTATCCAGAATGTGTTGCAGTGCTTTAATATTTAATTGTTAAGCTGACTGTGGAAATTATAGCATGATTGAGTCTGTCCCATCTTATAAGGTGATATAGACAATTTTAGCATATATATCTGTCAAAATGAGATTTTGGTGATAACATTCTGTGCCTTCACATTCATTTGGTGTGAAAATTATTGTCATTAAAAAAAAGGTGTCAGAACAACATTTTTTTAAGTTATCCTTCTGAGGGCAAATAAATCGTGTTTTTTTTACTAATTGTTTTTTTTGTTGTAATTGTCTATACTACTCAATCTGGTGATTTATACAACATACCAACATTTTTTATAATTGCATTCGTTAGAGTACATTCGACCCTCTTTTAAATTGTGGAATCAGCATTGCTTCAGAATTGTTACAGTTGAGACCTGACGTTTTGTATTAATGATAAAGTGCTGATGGTTATTTTGTAGAGCTTGCTGAAAGTGCAATGTACCTGTATCGAGCCACTGAGGACCCATATCTGCTGCAAATAGGTGTTGATATTGTGGAAGCTATCGACAGGGAGGCAAAGACTTCGTGTGGTTATGCAACGGTGAGACAAATCTAGGAGTCCATGCTTATCATCTTGAATCTCTTGCCTTAAAGGGCTTAGTTTTAGGATTTCAATTTTTCCCCACAGGGTAAAGTCAAAATATTATAGGTAAACTTAATTTCCTTTAATTTATCCTATTGTATTTATTATTTTTTTTTAAAGCACTAAACTGCCTTCTCGTCTAAACAAATTCCAGTGTATATGATATTTTTTTGTTCAGGTGAGGGATGTGAAGGATCACAAGCTGGAGGACCGCATGGAATCTTTTTTTCTGGCAGAGACGACTAAGTATCTGTACTTGCTGTTTACGCCTGATCACTGGCTCCACAATACTGGTGATACAGGCACCATTGTTAAGACACCACATGGGGAGTGCATTCTGGATGCAGGTACAGTATATTTCCGAGCTTCACTCCTTACAACTCTGAAATATTTTTGTATAAAAACCACAGAGACCAAATTGAGTTAGCTCTTTCCGCTTCATTTGAATATCTATGTTATGGGTCTACGGCCATTATAATTCTTTCAGAGTGGGGACTGGGGACCATTTTTATACTTCAGAATCTGACGTCCATGGACGGCAGATTCTGACGTCTAAAGATGGTCCCTGCACTGAAAGGGTCAAACATCATCAGGGTAAAATTTTTAATGACAATCACTGCCTTATACAAGGTAGAAGCTATAAGTATAGGAGTGAACTGCTGGCGGTTCAATGTGAATCACCATCAGCTCACTGTAAACAGCTGCCATGTCATACATTAAGGATTCTGGGTTGGCTTATGATTTGTCTTTAGTATTCTTGAAATATATGTGACTATTTGGCGTAGTTTGTTAATTATAAAGCATAGTAAAATCATGCTTTTCCATCAATAATCTAAAAAATGTTAATTTTTCGATTTTTATTTCTCAAGGGATTTTGCAAAAAAATTATCCACGCCACTAGTTGATTTTGCTAAGGTGTACTATTTCTGATCTGTGTATCAAAAAAGTCAAAAAGTTTTTTCAAGTATACTAACAGTTCAAATATACAAGACCAGCTCAACCAAAATGCCAGACTTAGATAATCATTAAACTTAACAGAAAAAAGACATAGATAAGCAGATACACTGTACAATAATTTAAACATTTAGCATATACAATCAGTACTAATGAGAACAAGGTAAACAATATTCATAGCCCCACTGGAAGACACTGCAGTCCTTGCAATATAATTATGAATGCCGGGAGTTTACTACATTCACTGACTGTATTCTACTCAACCATAATACATCACTGTGAACTGGAGGATTGCATCCATTTATGACTTCTCCCAATGTTTACACCGAATTCTGTCAATATCCAGCTAAATTGAGTTAGCACTGTTTATTATTATTATGTTGTTTCAGGTGGTTATGTTTTTAATACAGAAGCCCATCCTATTGATTCTGCGGCACTGTATTGCTGCAGTGCAGAAAAAGCACATCATGATATGCAGATACAACAGATGCATGACGAGATAGATCTCCTCAGTTTACTTGGATTAGCCGAACACAAACCGACCAAGAGAGAAAAACGTCATGAAGCACATACAGCAAAGGACCATCAAACTGAACAACACAAAGACCATATTTTTGCACAAAAAGAGGAGATTGATAATACAACTCCAGAAAAGGTTGAAGCTGAGTCACTCACAGCCAATCAAATTCATGTAGTTAATGGGGCAGGTAATATCCAGTATATTGTAGTAAAAGATGAGAATTATTCTGTTACTGGGAAGGTGGGAGGTGAACAGTCCAGTGACGTCACAGGAGAAGATGAACCTAAACCTGATGGTGAAGAGCCAGAAGATAAAAACAATCCATTTGGATACATAACAATCCATACTGCAGAAAGTGTAGCAGTCGGCTCGGATGGTGAAAAAACTATTGTGGTATCAAAAGAAAATTGTGATGTAGATTTAGATGAAAAATATATTGGAGAAGAATTAGAGGATGAAGAGGTATGTGAAGCTAAGGAGGTCTACGTTTATAATGCCTTCAATGAGAACTTGAATAGAACTTATAGCAAAGACAGTTTCCCGGGGCGGTTATTCACTTGTCCATCACAACCATTTCATATGCGATTTTCCCTAATGGGAGAAATGTTCATTGAAAATATTGTGAAAGGTCATAAATAATTATAGGTATATAAAACAATTATTTATTTTTATTACAAAGATGTGTTGTCAGCTGTTTTCATTTTTAGCAGGCTTTATGAGAAGCTTGCTGTATTCTTACTGTATTCCGCACAGTCCGCCGCCGCAGCTGGAAAATGGAAAATAGCTGGGCCATAATAAAACAAACCTAATAACATATGACAAATTTTAATTTAGAAATATAACATTTTCAATAAACTTCTGGATAAACTTGGGGAACCGTTCAAGACGGATTATGGTGTCCCCCAGGGCTCTGTCCTGGGACCACTCGGATTCACTCTATATACAACGTCCCTAAGTAGTGTGATCAGTAGGCATAACATCTGCCACCATTTGTACGCTGATAAAACACAGATTTTTCTTTCTCTCTCCAAGACAGACCATGAGATGTCACTGTCGCTGGTCCAGCAGTGCTTGCAAGACGTCTCCGACTGGATGATAGCTAGCAAACTCAAATTGAATCCTGACAAAACAGAATTTATACCAATCGGCACTAATTCACAGCAAGACAAATTTGAGAAATATTTCCCTACAAAATCACTTAATCAGAATGTAACACCAACTGATTCTGGACGAAATCTAGGGATAGAATTTGACAAGGATTTCAATTTTAAGAAACATATATCAAAAGTCTGTCGATCATGCTATTACCATAAAATTATACTGATTTGCGTCGCTTGCGCAGATGTTTAACAGCGGCAGTGACTAAGACAATAGCAACTTCACTTGTGTCGAGCAAGCTAGACTATTTTGATTCTATCCTCTATAACATCCCAAGTCGCGAAGTAAACAAGCTGCAGAGCGTTCAGAGCTGCTTGGCCGCCCAGGGTTGTGACCCAATCTCCACGATTCTGCAGTGTTACACCTTTGCTAAAATCCCCACACTGCCTCCCTGTTCAATTTAGAATAAAATACAAAATATGCACCCTCACATATAAGATAATACATACATGTCAGCCAGTATATCTACATTTAATCTGCTTAAACCTTTAAACAGAACTCGTAATCTTCGCTCCTCAGATGATGATCAACTGGTCGTTCCCAGAGTGAGTTCTAAGATGGGTGAAAGGGCTTTTTTCGGTTGCGTCCCCCCCCCCTCAGCTCTGGAATTGTATCCCTCTTGAGATTAAAAAATCTAAATCTACACAGTCATTTCGGAAAAAAAAGAAAACTTAATATTGCGGCCAAGCTTTTCCATCCTAAAACCTCGTGTCCCGACATGCTGGATCTACGAAATGGAACGGCAAACGGACAATGATAAGGAGCCTGATTCGGATTTGCAGCGCCTTTGAGCTTGGGACACCGAGGATTTTGGCGCATTAGAAGTGTTTTTCCATTTGTCATTCTTCAAGGTCATTTGAAGAGATAAGGGTGATAATCTTAAAAGTTTGAACAGGGCTGCACTTGGTATTTTTTGAAAATTCATCTATCTGGCCATATATGGAAATGGGTGCTAGAGTTCTAGGGCTGTTGTGATAGGTCATCAGAGATTATTTACGGTCATGATCAAAGATCTGGGATGCCAGCAGTGGGTAACCCTTTAACCACCGGTGCCGCATATATTCGGGTTTTTTCATTTTTTATTAGTACATTAAGTACCACATTTTAAATATGTTGAAGATGAAATATGACATCAACCAGCAAGATTTGAAAAGAGTTGACCTCCATTTTGTCAAATCTGAATAATTTTCACTCACTTGAAGTTGTGGATCGCGTCAGCGAGACACAACTTCAAGTGGGTGAAAATTCAAATTGAATAATTTGGCGGTTAAAGGGTTAAGATAAGGATGAGTCTGTGTTTGGTATCGTTGGAAAGGAATTTAAATAAGAGTTTGGAAAATGTAGTCGAGAGTACTGGCAGTTGTGGAACGGTGTCCGCCTTTTACTCAGAAGGCCCGTTATTCAGAAGGCCCGCCAGTCAGAAAACAAGTAAGGATGATTAGTCAGAAGGCCCGTTTGTCAGAAGGCCCGCTAGTCAGAAAGTCAGATAATTACCGAAATTATCTAATTTGTAAACAACCCTATGACCAATATAATTTGTCTTTATTTATTTACCTGTGCCAGTAACAACGTCTAGCACTTGCATAAGGGTTGCGTTAATAATAGTATTATGTTCTTGAATCTAATGTTGCTGGCGTAATTTCCAGCTTCAATGAATGAAAAATACCCATAATAAGTAGATCAAGTGGTTATTGCCAAGTTGCCTGTAAATAGTAGTCAATTTTTTACATATAGAAACAAGATAGTATAATAATAATAATAATTGCATATCGTAGGCAGCAATGTACACTACATGTCTTTCAACAGTTTGGAACAATGTAAATATGAACAAACATTATGATCAACATACTGCTTCAAACGCGAGTACCTGAAATTTGAAAATTGCTGAGAAAAAATGGTCGAGATAACAAGATGCTACTAACAGATCTATTATAATGAGATTCTAATTCTGCGCTCGCCTTAATTAGCACGGTAATAATATATAGTGCAATTACATTCTCCTGTGCTTAGGTGAACTTCACTTTCTCGAATATGACTTTTCACACAAAAGAGTCGACAAATAATGCTAGTTATCAGAGTAGTTGGAGAACAATTTATTATTTTTTCTGCGCAAAATGATACATTTATCAACGCTTGACATAAATGGCTGCAAACTCAACACCAGTTGAGAAATATTGTGGTGTTTCTCATGACACACTTTTCACATCGATTTCAGTAAAGTTTATATATACAAAAAAAGAGTAGGCCTATAGTGCTGAAAAAATAAAGCGCACTCATTGCTGAAAATAACTTAACCAAGCAACCAACCAGTCATCAATAATGCTAGTTTTTAATATAAATGTACAAACTACGAACCGCCAGTGAATTTTTATTCAAGATCATATCAAGATCATATGGGCCGTTTTCTAAAAATTTGAGCAATAACGGTAAAGACATTTTGAGAATAAATAATTCTGATTTTGTGAATTTAAATGTTATGTATGCATATAGGATACTATGCCAAGCATCAGTGTGCAATATCCAAGCAGCATGTTATATATTATCACTTTTAGAGACATTAGTATAAATCTTTTTTTGTCTTTACCGATATGGCTTAAATAGTAGGCAATTTGATAATGGTAAAGACAGAACATTAAACGGTAAAATGATAGACCCCCATGTTATCTTGGCTATGACTTTTAATTTTATTTTAAGAAGTAGTCATTTGTATCACCGAAATACCCAGTTTTTATTATGGCAATGCCACCTAACATGATTTTAGTTGTTTATCATACCATGTATATTGACTCATATGATTTTAACAAACTAACATTCTTGTATATACATGTACATATATCTCTCTTATTACTATGACAAATTAGTCTGTAATGACTTTTATTTCTGTCAATAAAATATCTGTCTGTCTGTGTCTGTCTGTCTGGTAAAGACGATTTTGTAACGGTAAAGATGTTGCTGTAACGGTAAAGAAAAAAAAACTAAATAAATAGGTGATAGAAGCTTTATATAGCAGGCATGGTTTTCAGTATAATTGTATGCAGACTTCCACACCTTATGACTAAAGGGATGTTGAATTACCACAGAAATTACCTTTTAAAATAGTATTTGTCTTTACCGTTTTATGAAGACAAATCAAGCATATTATATCGAATAAAAACTTGATTTTCCAAGATAAATGCTTGTGAAAAAAATTCTGAGTTCTAAATACATGTCTTCAACTGATTAAATGATAAAAATAATGAAATAATGAAAACTTTTTTTTTAAATGGTGAAGACATGTTTTTACCCTTTCTGCTCAAATATTTTGAAAATGGCCCATGTATTTATTAACAACTAATATGCTAAAGTATATACGTAGTGCTAGAGACGCAGCATTTGATCTATATGGGGTTCTACAGGTTTTACTCTCAGTTGTGCCATTTCTTTGTGTATACTTTTTCACAGTATAATTTTCATGGCTATTTTTCTCTCTCAAACTATTTATTAAACTACCGAATTTTGTTAAAAACACGTGGACTCCATCAGCATTTTTTAATTTTAATTATTTTATGCACAACTCTTAACATTTTTTTATCAATAGCTGGACAACAAACATTTTAATCAAATGCATCCCCCAGCATTGTCCACTGCCCAATGAACACATTCTGACTACCGGGCCTTCTGACAAAAAAGCCTAACTGATTTTCTGACTAACGGGCTTCTAACTTATGGGCCTTCTGACTAATGGGCCTTCTGACTAACGGGCCTTCTGACTAAAGTGCCTTCTGACTAACGGGCCTTCTGACTAAAAGGGTGTCACCTGTGGAAAAAGTCACCATTATTTGAGGTCATTACCCAAGGTGATTTTAAGAGATAGGCCTGAGGATGATTTAACCGAAAGTTTGAGCAGGGCTGGGTTTGGTACTTTCAGCGCGCGATTCGAATCAAGAAATTTTGAAAAATTGATAATTTCTCATTTAAACAAAATAAATCTCTCTTATTTAATCGGTGAGTGAAACATGTTGAAGGCCACAGCCATAGAGAAGCTGCTTAAAGAATCTAGGCCTAGTCGGCCCACCAATAATTGTGTCACTGTCACATTCGCAGTCTGGCACATGACCAGACAGGTATCAGCTAATCATCTTCCATCATATTGTTGTCATTTAAATATGGATAGACTATCATACACAGGCCTAGAGATTCTGTCACTTTCTACCTCGACCTCATATGCTTTCACCGAGCTGGCTAATACAATGAAGTATAGGGGAGGGTTCTTATAACCTTGTTTTCACCGAGTGACGTCACTGCGTTTCACAGAATGAAGTATGGGGGAGGGGGTGTTATATAACTTTGTTTTCACCGAGTGACGTCACTGCGTTTCACAGAATTAAGTGAACTAATAAAAGTATGTGTGACTGCGACCCCCGGCTGCGACTACAGCAATCTGCAAAAGGTTCACTTTCTGATTAGTTTCAAACTACTCACAAGAGGGCCCTTAGGTAGGCCTATGCTAGAATAATGTGTATTTTTGTCACAGAGCCCCCGTGTGGTGACTGAGCTATACATCTATCTCAATAACAACACGCCACACAGTGAGCAACGCCGAACTGTTTTAATCAGACAACTGTTACACACTGTTCAAGGACAACACGCCACACAGTGAGCAGCGCCGAACTGTTTTAATCAGACAAACTGTTCACGCGCAAACTCGTGTGTAGTTCTAGAACAGACCCAGCTAGGGGAAGTAAGCAAATGTTGGGTTGTTGATGGGCCATCGTCAGAGACGTTGGACCAACATTAAAGCAACATTGGTTATCCATAGTGGTATGGCCAGGGAATGATAATGAAATGATGGCACAAAGATTTTTATTGTGGGCCAACCTTAAAACATAACTGAAAAGACTTTACAAAAGGTATTACTGCTCCTATTATTAGCTACAGTTACCGTTTTTTTCACCACATTTTGCGTCATAACATGTATCACTACACTAGCTGAAGACATTATAGTAGGCCTACTTGTTGTACCGGTGTAACAGACGATGGGCCAACAATAATCCAGCATTGGTTCAATGTATCGTGATCACTGGAACGACCATGCACTGGACCGTTTCCTAGCGAGCAAGATTCCCTGCCCAGTGTTGAATGGATGCTGGCTAGCGCCGGCGATGGTGTTCCAGGATTGAACTGGCACTGGGTTTGTATCGTGTTGACTTGTAGTGCACTGCTGCCGGGGACAGGCATGTGCGACAGAACATCATTTTTAGCCCGCCTTATAAAATTAATTAAAAAAGGTAGGCTATTGTAATTGAGGTTCGGCGTCGTCGGCGTTAACATTAGTGGGCGCGATAACTTAAAAGTTCTTCATGTATCCTTCCCAAATTTGCCATGCATGTTACTAATCACCAGTTCTCGGACAAGTTGAATAATAGCTGAAAAAAAATCAAAATGGCAGATTTATTGCGATTTTTCGCATTTTAGGTCAATAATATGACCTTGTGGGCACGATAACCTGAAAAGTTTTTCATGTATCCTCTTCAAATTTGTATGCATGTTACTAATAAGCAGTTCTCGGACAAGTTTAATAATGGCTGAAAAAAATG